>JAUMJK010000881.1:0-2500 GCA_033558105.1 Coccyzus lansbergi
GGTTGATTCACCTTCCCTGGAGGTGTTTAAGGGACAGGTAGATGAGGTGCTGAGGGACATGGTTTAGTGTTTGATAGGAATGGTTGGATTCGATGATCCGATGGGTCCCTTCCAACCTGGTTGTTCTATGATTCTATGATTTGAGAGTGGGGAATATGAGTTCTGTGTATAGTTAACCAATATTCCTTAAATATGTAACCAGTTGTTTCTCAAAATCTGTATGAATATACAGGGAGGCTCGGAGACAGCCCCAGCCAGGAGACCCAGCAACATCCAGGACGGCTTGGGGGGTGGGGTGGGGGAAACACACCTTCCCCTCGCCGCACTACAACTCCCAGCATGCCTTGCGGCGGCGGGGAGGTGCCGGGCAGTCTTTCTCAGCTCTGCACTACAAATCCCGGCACACCTCGCGGCCGGCACCGCTTGTTGCGCACGCGCCACTCCTGGAAGCTTCCAGGCGGCGGGCGCGGTGGCTGCTGGGTAGAAGACGTCCAGTCGCCTCGGCGCCATTTTGTGGCAAGGGAGCGAGGGGGTTGTCTGCGCGCGCGGGCTGGGCGGCCCGTAGTGTGGCGGTTGTGTCGCTGCGCTCGCTGCTTGCGGATCGCGGACGGCGTCATGGGCTCGGACAAGCGGTGAGCGAGGGCGGGAGGGCGAGGGGACGGCGAGAAGAGAGGGAGGAAGAAGGGAAGATGGAGGTGGGGGGGGGGGGGGGGGCGATGGCGGAGGGGACCATGGCGGTGTGAGGGTGATGGGGGGCGGAGGGGGGGGCCATGGCGGTGTGAGGGTGATGGGGGGCGGAGGGGCGGGGGGGGGCATGGCGGTGTGAGGGTGATGGGGAGGGGGGACCATGGCGGTGTGAGGGTGATGGGGGGGGGGAGGGGGGCCATGGCGGTGTGAGGGTGATGGGGAGCGGAGGTGGGGGTGGGGGGGGCGATATCGGGCGTCTCTTCTCGTTCTGAGCCCGGCCCCGTGTCCTCCCGCAGCGTGAGCAGGACGGAGCGGAGCGGGCGTTATGGCTCCATCGTGGAAAGGGAGGACCGTGAGGACCGGGAGCCCCGCAGCCGCCGCAGGGACTCGGACTACAAGAGATCGAGCGAGGAGCGCCGCGGGGACCGCTACGATGACTACCGCGACTACGACAGCCGTGATTACGATAGCCGTGACTACGACAGCCGCGACAGCCGAGACTGCAGGGACTACGACAGCCGCGACTACGACAGCCGCGATAGCCGCGACTGCAGGGACTATGACAGCCGCGACAGCCGAGACTGCAGGGACTACGACAGCCGCGATTGCAGAGACTACGACAGCCGAGACAGCCGCGACTACGACTGCCGGGACTACGACAGCCGGGATTGCCGAGACTACGACAGTCGCGACAGCCGCGACTACGATAGCCGCGACTACGACAGAGATTATGATAGCCGCGACTACGATAGCCCTGAGGTGAGTGGGGGGGGAGTGGTGGCCGCAGCCCTTGGGGCAGGCAAGGGGCTTGAGTGGGCGCTGGTGGCCTGGCTGTAGCCCTCTTAGAATCATAGAATCACCAGGTTGGAAAAGACCCACAGGATCATCAAGTCCAACCATTCCTGTCAAATTCCTCTTGGGGACAGGGAGCCCCATCCCTGGGTGAGGAGGTTGGTCGCCTCGTTGGCGTCCCGAGGCCTCGAGCTGTTTGAGGCTGCCAGGACAGAATCTGGGAAAGATGGTGAGGGGGGGAGATGTTTTGGGTTTTTTTTCCATTATGCTTTGCTTTTGTGGCATTCACCTTCATTTCACCTTCCCTGGAGGTGTTTAAGGGACAGGTGGACAAGGTGCTGAGGGATATGGTTTAGTGATTGATAAGGAATGGTCTGGTGGGTCTCTTCCAACCTGGTGATTCTCTGATTCTGGGGGCAAGCGGTTAGAAGTTGCGGTGGTTAATCGTGAGCACTTGGCTTCTCAGAGGGAGCGGGAGCGCAGGAACAGTGATAAATCAGAAGATGGCTACCACTCTGATGGCGACTACGGAGAGCACGACTACAGGAACGATATTAACGATGAGAAAGAAAGCAAAACCATCATGTTACGTGGCCTTCCTATCACGGTTACAGAGAACGATGTAAGTAGCCGGGAAGAGGCTTTGTTTTGTTTGCACCCGGGGAAACGCGTGGTGCTCGTGGCAGTTTGTGTCGTACTCGCCGCTGCCATTTTGTGGAAAGCTGCATCATGGTGGCCCCATGGTGTGTTGGTTGCACTGCCATTTTGAATCCTAAAAGGATTTAAACTGTCACTGTTAAGTAACAGAGGTCAGTTGAATGTTAACCAGTTTCTTTCAAGCAGAACTGTGAATAGTCTTCTTTATGCACCTCTGGATGCTTTCCCACAGGGTAGATTTTAAACTCCCTGCTTTTTTCTCCTTTCAGAAGGGACAAGGCAGATTTTTTTTTTTTTTTCTTCTCCTTCCACCCCCCCTGGGGAATGGAAGGGAGATGGAGACAAGAGAAGGGGGGGGGGTACC